>WTXG01000300.1:0-41372 GCA_022496185.1 Multifurca ochricompacta | reverse complement strand
CACAGAAGAGGTTGTGGTATATATGGATGATATCCTGGTAGCCACGAAAGATGACATTCACCACCACTGAGCCCGAGTCCACAAAGTACTAGAAATCCTGGCAAAACATGATCTCTATTTGAAACCCGCCAAATGTTCCTTCAAACAAAGGACTGTCAAATATCTAGGTGTTATCCTGGAGGGGGGGCAAGTGCACATGGACCCTGTAAAAGTACAAGGCATTCGAGAATGGACCGCCCCTCAGTGTACCAAAGACGTCAGATTGTTCATTGGATTTTGCAATTTCTATTGATGCTTTGTCAAGGGGTTTTCAGCTATTGCCCAACCACTGAACGACCTGTTGAAAAAGGATGTGCCATGGCACTGGGATGAATTACAGCAGCAAGCATTTGACTGAATAAAAGCAATTATCAGTTCCAAGCCAGTCCTTATCCAACCTGACCTGGCCAAGCCCTTTGAACTAGAGGTCGATGCCTCCATGTATGCCAATGGCGCAGTTTTATCACAGAGAGATACTGGAGGGATTCTTCATCCCGTCGCATTCTACTCAGAGACATTCTCATCGGCGGAAAGAAACTATGACATTTGGGACAGGGAATTATTGGCTATTGTTAAAGCATTATGACATTGGCAACCATACTTGGCTGGATCCCCGCATAAAACCATCATTTATACAGACCACTCCAACCTTTTATATTGGAGAGAACCGCACAAGATCAGCTGACGATAGCACGAGAAGTCCTGGAGCTTGAAGAGTACAACTTCACACTCAAACACTTACCCGGAGCTTGTAATGCACGAGCCGACGCTTTATCCAGACCAACTGGACGAGACGAAGGAGAAAATGACAATGACAATATCGTCATTTTACCAGAAGATGTCTTTGTGAAAACTGCTGTTGTCAGCCTTCATGATATGGATTTATGGGCCCAAGTAATGCAGAACATGAACCAGGACCTATGCAAATCCTGGGCAGAACCGCATAACATAAAGATGAAAGACGGCCTTTGGTGGAAAGATGGTGATCGGTTGGTTGTCACTGGTGGCGACAACATTAAGAGGGGGGTGATTCATTTTCACCATGACCTCCCCGCTCTGCAGGACACCCAGGGATTGCAAATACATACGCCCTTGCCAAACGAGATTACTGGTGGCCGAACATGAAAAGGATGTTGAAGCATACATCAAAGGATGCGCAGAATGCCAGGCAACAAAGTAAACACTCACCCAAAACTGCCAGTGCTTTCACCCATTACACCGATAGCAACAGCTCCCTTCCAGACCATTGCTATGGATTTCATTGTCAAACTGCCACAGTCACAAGGATATGACTCGATACTCACCATTATGGACCACGACTATTCAAAGGCTGCCCTCTTCATCCCTGTAACGAGACAATATCAGTGGAAGGAGTTGCGAAACTATACCTAGATCACGTCTATTGCCATTATGGACTGCCACAGAAGATTATTTCTGACCGAGACCCACGATTCACTTCCATGTTCGCTGAGCCCTCTGTAAATGTCTCAAAATTCAGCAGAACATCTCTACTGCGTATCACCCCAGATGGATGGACAGTTGGAATGAACAAATCAATGGCTAGAACAATACCTTTGATTTTGGTGTAACAAATGACAGAACAACTGGGCAGAATGGCTAGCGACAGCTGAGTTTGCACACAATAGTTGGCCAAATGGAACAATGAAGACCACCCCCTTCTCTCTTATTATGGGATGGAACCCTCGCACCACATGGACAGACAAACCCACAAATGTACCATCGGTGACACAGCGTATCGGCCAATGGGAAGAGATACAGGAATCGGCCAGTAGAAACCTTCAGAAGGTGCAAAGGACCCTAGCCGAGAAGCCCACTAGGTTTACGCCCTACCAGGTTGGAGATCAAGTCTGATTAGAAGGGCGCAATATCCATACGTCACACCCAACAGTGAAATTAACTCCCAGACACCACGGCCCCTTTGTAATTGAACAGAAGCTCTCAGACATTACGTACAAGCTCATGTTACCCGCCACCTGGAAGATACATCCCGTCTTCCATGCTAGTCTTCTAACGCTGTACAAAGAAACCGCTATTCATGGACAGAACTTTCCCAGATGTTACGTCTGGTGCGGGATGTTCCACATGACTTGTGTGACAGCGCTCGTTCGTTATCAGGTAAAAGGCCAATAAGACCTTTGGAGTTTGTAATGGAAGAGTCAGAGTCAAAGAGGCTGTACTCTAAGACAATGTTGAGCGGAAAGTACCTGAAGTACTTGTTGAGAGGATCGAGTCAAAGCTTTCAAAGGGAAGTCCAGAAGACAAGCACCGATGTATTCAATAAGTCGAGTCTGAGGTCTACGGAGTAACTACAGTGGACTTATATACGTAATCGAATGAGCATCTAAAGATAAGATAACACCAAGTCATATGGGCCCGAATATACGGAAGCGGAGGGCGTAAAGCCTGGCTTCTGATAGGGAATTAAGTAAGTGTCCGGTCGTAAAGATAAGGGATAAGAGATAAGAGATAAGAGATAGCGGATAAGAGACCAATCATAAGCACAGTGAGACAAACAAAAGCAAAGCCGATCACGGGGAGGGAAGCAGGGCACGTGACGGGTCCCAGGACGGGGACATGATCAAGAAGTGTAAGGTAGGGGGACGGGTGGGGTCGTCATTGGGGATCGTGAAGAAAAGTGGGCTGCTAGGCAAGGGCCGTAACATCACCCCCTCTTCTGGCTCTAGCTGTCCCAGCTAGAAACGACTTGTACCATCATCATCCTGTACCAGGTCCAAGTAATCATCAGCTACATTACGATCGTCCATGGTGTAATTCTCTTTGTCCTCATCTTGGGGACACCGATGGGCGCGGAGGAAGCCATAGGGGCCGCGCTGTCCACACGAGTGACAGAGATCATGGACAGGGCAGTCTAGCTCGCGATGCCCCGCGTTGTGACGCAGGCACTTGCCGCACCAGCCGGACGGATTGATGATTGTCGGGGGAACACCTACACGACGGAAAATGCAGAACCGGCTCCAGTGCAGGTTGCTGCAACAGTGGCAACACCACTTGCGGTTGAGGGGACAGTTCCAGCTGATATGGTACTTACTGTCGCACCGCCAACATGTTTCCCCACGCGGATTCTTGTGCATCCGTGGCATCTCAAATCAATTGGGCAGCAACCTCGGTGTGGCTCCTAACGATCGTGGAGGGAGAGGTCGTGCGTATGTGTCAGCATACCTCTCGGCGATGGTCTGGTATGCGTCTCCTGTTTCCAACCTTTTCTGGATCTCTACCAACTCCTGCTCGACCTGGAACATCCCGCTGGTCAGCCTTGTCATCATCTTCGCGTGTTCCTTGTACTGTCTGTTGAGTGTCGTTCGCAGCGTCAGGTTCTTCCGCAGCCTCATCACTTTGGCCTTGAGGCACGGAAGACGCATGTCATTCAGTACTTCGTCGATCGCGAAGGCATGGGAGTCTTCCGCGGCCAGATGCCCCAACTGCTCGTCGCTCATCGTGTGATGAAGCCGTCCTGTGTAATGTTCTTCCAAATAGACTGGGGCCCCGTAGACGGGACCTCCTTTCCTCATGCATCCCGCGACATCCATTCCCCCATTGGTATAGAAGATGTACTTAGCTATAGCTTTGGTGCCATCCACCATGGTGATCTCGAGTGGGAAGTACATTGACGAGTTCGGGTTGTTGGCAAAGAACGGGAACTCGGGGACGTCATCGTCCAACTCCATGCCTGCCAAGTCGTTTGGGTGCGGCTCTTCACAGTGTTCAAAGTCGTCGTTAGGGTTGGGTGACTGATTCTTCACACGTTCTTCCGCGGCTTCATAGTCGATGGGAGAAGAGGGACGAGTTGAGGGATGAGCGGAAGGGAAGGCTTCTACGACCACGGTAGTGGCGGCGAAGGCATCAATGGCAGCAGAAGCAGTGATGGAGGAAGAAGACATATTGGTGTGTGGTTAGGACGTTGCTGGTGAAGCTTTGTTCTGGGGAAAAGTCAGGAGTCTGCTCTTCTTTTAAATGTTCTTGGGCGCCTGGGGATGTTGTAAATGAAACTCTGCGATCAGGTCCAGGGCAAAGATATCCCCGGCTGGTTCCCACGAGTTGTCAGAGTCTGGGAAACCTTTCCACTTGATCAGGTAATACAACTTGCGCCCTCGGCCTTGTCACTTCGAGTCTAGAACACGTTCTACTTCCCATTCCTCCTCTCTGTCAATAAGGTCAGGTGGGGGTCTCGGGAAGTTCTCCCCATGAATGGAGGTTTCCTTATATGGGGTCAGGAGTTTGGCATGGAAGACAGGGTGGATCTTCCATCTCGGCGGCAGTTGCAGTTCATATGACACATCTGACAGCTTCCTTGTGATCTGGAAGGGTCCGTGACGTCGGGGCGCTAGTTTGGCTGAGGGATGTGACGTATGAATATTTTTTCCCTCGAGCCACACCCAGTCATTGGTCTGATAAGGTGTGAAAGTGCTTGGTTGGGCAGTCAGAAGCTGCTGTGCCTTTACGAGGTTGTCATTGGCCGATTGTCGTAACTCTTCCCATTGGCCTATCCGCTGGGTTACGGAAGGGACTTGAGTGGGCTTATCTACCCACGTGGTGCGCGGGGTCCAGCCCATGATAAGGGAGAAGGGGGTGGTCTTTGTGGTGCCATTGGGCCATGAGTTGTGAGCGAACTCCGCAGTTGACAGCCATTCTGCCCAGTCATCTTGTCTGCTGTTGCACCAGAATCGGAGGTATTGTTCAAGCCACTGATTTGTCCGCTCGGACTGCCCGTCTGTCTGTGGATGATAGGCTGTGGAGATGTTCTGCGCGATGTCTAACGTTTTGCATAGGGCTCTGGCAAATGCTGATGTAAACCTGGTGTCGTGGTCAGATATGATCTTCTTGGGGAGTCCATAATGGTGGTATACATGATCCAAGTACAACTTTGCCACTCCTTCGGCAGTAATAGTCTCATGACAGGGAATGAATAGGGCTGCTTTGGAGCAGTCGTGGTCAGTGATCATAAGTGTTATGTCCGGTGTGAGACGTCTTGCACGACTTGTGCGACAGCTTTGGTATGTTTGTTCAGATAAGAAGCCAATAGGACCTCTTGGAGTGTTAGAATGAATGAGTCAAAGTTGAAGGGGCTGTTCCCTAACAACGATGTTGAGTGGAAAGTGCCAAAAGCACTGAGACATTCGAGTTAATGGTTTCAAGGGGAAGTCCAGAAGACAAACACCGATGTATTCAATAAGTCGAGTCTGAGGTCTACAAGGTGACTACAGCGGACTTATATACATAATCGAATGAGTGTCTAAAGATAGGATAACGTAGAGTCATATGGGCCCGAATATACGGAAGCGGAGGGCGTAAAGCCTGGCTTCTGATAGGGAATTAAGTAAGTGTCCGTTCGTAAAGATAAGAGATAGGAGATAAGCAAATGGCGAGTCAAACACATGTACAGTAACACAAACAAGGACAAAGTCAGTCACGGGGAAGGGAGCAAGGCACGTGATGGATCCCATGATGGAGACGTGATCTGGTAGTGAAGGGTAGGTGGCAGGGAGGGATTGTTGTTGGGTAGGAAGAAAAAGACTGGTAGGGATGGGGTTTGTAACATCACCCCCTCTTCTGGTTCTAGCAGTCCCAGCTAGAAACGACTCGTACCATCATCATCCTGCACCAGCTCCAAGTAGTCATCAGCTACATTACGATCATCCATCCGATATGTTTCCATCTCCTGCGGGCATGCATGGGTGCAAAGAAAGCCATACGGGCTGCGCTGACCACATGCACGGCACAAGTTGTAAACGGGGCAATCGATCTCTCTATGCCTGGCGTTATGATGAAGGCACTTGCCGCACCAGCCCGACAGGTTGTTGATTGTTGGGGCCACCCCTACGCGTCGGAAGATGCAGTGCCGGCTCCAGTGAAGATTGCTTCGGCAGTGTCGACACCACTTGCGGTTGAGAGGGCAGTTCCAGCTAATGTGATATCTGCTGTCACATCGCCAGCAGGTTTCCCCGCGCGGATTTTCGTGCAATTGTGGCATCTCGAGCCGACTTGGCAGCAGCGTTGGGGCAGCCCCCAGTGTCCGGGGAGGGAGAGGTCGTGCATAAGTGTCGGCGTACCTTTCCGCGATTGTCTGATACACGTCTCCTGCCTCCAACCTTTCCTAATCTCAACAATCTCCTGTTCCAACTGGAACATCCCATTCGTCAGCCTCGCCATCATCTTCGCGTGCTCCTTATACTGCTGGTTCAGTGTTCTCCGCAGGGTGATGTTCTTCCTCAGCCTCATGACTTCTGCTTTCAAGCGCGGGAGCCTCATGTCGTTCATTACTTCGTCAATCGCAAAGGCGCGGCAATCCTCCGCGGCAAGGTGCCCAACTGTTCATCGGTCAGCATTGATGAAGTCGACCTGTGTACCTTTCTTCCAGGTATACGGAGCCCCGTAAACCGGTCCGTCTTTCCTCATACATCCTGCCACGTCCATCCCTCCGTTGGTATAGTAGATGTACTTGGCAATGACCTTGGAACCGTGGCCATGTGATTTCTAGAGGGAAGTACATGGAGAGTTGGGATTGTTGGGATGAAGGGGAACTCGGGAGCTTCGTCATCATCTCCCATTAAGCAGGTCGTTGGGGTGGGGCTCTTCACTGTGGGTGAAGTCGTCGTTTGGGTTTGGGGACTGGTTCTTGACCGGGCTTCGCAGCTTCATAGTCGATGGGAGAGGAGGGGCGGGTGGATGGGTGAGCAGATGGGAAGTTTTCAACAACAGTCATCGGGGAGGCGAAAGCGTCGATGGCAGCAGAGGCGGCGATGAAAGACATGATCGATTGTTCTGTGGTAGTAGTTCGCTGGGGTAGCATATACTGGGGGATTCGAGAGAATCTGGGGCCATCCTTTTAACTGTTCTTGGGTGCGTCTGGGTGTCGGGTGTGAAACTCCACGATAAGGGTCGGGGCAGAGATATCTCCGGCCGGTTCCCATGAGTTGTCAGAGGCTGGGAATCCCTTCCACTTGATTAGGTAGTACAACTTGCGCCCTCGGCCTTGTCGCTTCGAATCTAGAATGCATTCTACTTCCCACTCCTCTTCCCCATTGATAAGGTCAGGTGGTGGTCTCGGGAAGTTTTCTCCATGTAGAGACGTTTCCTTATAAGGGGTGAGTAGTCTGGCATGGAAGACCGGGTGAATGCGCCATGTCGGGGGAAGTTTGAGTTCATATGACACATCTGACAGCTTCCTTGTTATCTCGAAGGGCCCGTGACGTCGGGGCACTAGTTTGGCTGTTGGATGTGACGTGTGAATGTTCTTCCCTTCCAACCACACCAGGTCATTGGTTCGATAGGGTGTGAATCTTGTGGGCTTCTCTGCCAGGGTCTTTTGCGCCTTCAACAGGTTTTCATTGGCCGATTTCCTGATCTCCTCCCATTGGTTGATACGCTGTGTGACTGAGGGGACATTCATTGGCTTTCCCACCCATGTGGCTCAGGGTGTCCATCCCATGATAAGCGAGAATGGGGTGGGTTTCGTGGTGCCGTTGGGCCAAGAATTGTGTGCAAATTCCGCCGTTGCGAGCCAGTCAGCCCAGTCATCTTGTCATCCATTGCACCAGAATCGAAGGTACTGTTCGAGCCATTGGTTTGTTCTTTCTGACTGTCCATCTGTCTGTGGGTGATATGCCGTCGAAATGTTTTGGGTAATGTCTAGCGTTTTGCAGAGTGCTCTGGCGAATGCTGATGTGAAGCGTGGGTCACGGTCTGAGATGACCTTTTCAGGAAGGCCATAGTGTCTGTAGACATGATTCAGGTAAAGTGTGGCCACTTCCTCAGCCATAATGGACTCTTTGCAGGGTATGAACAGTGCTGCTTTCGAACAATCATGGTCGGTGATGGTCAAGATTGAGTCAAACCCTCTGGAAGTGGGGAGTTTGACGATGAAGTCCATGGCAATGGTCTGGAATGGTTGTGAAGTCATTGGTGCAATTGGGAATGGTGCTGGTGGGTGTGGGTGTGTATTCACTTTGTTGGCCTGGCAGTCTGCACATCCCTTCACATATTCCTCCACATCTTTCTTCATGTTCAGCCACCAGTAATCTCGTTTAGCAAGGGCGTATGTGTTAGCGATGCCGGGATGTCCTGCAGAGGGAAGGTCGTGGTGAAAATGGATCACCCCCCGCTTAATGTTGTCGCCACCAGTGACAACGAGCTGATCCCCGTCCTTCCACCAGAGGCCATTGATTTTCTTCAGGTTATGTGCATCTGCCCATGTTTTGCACAATTGTTGATTCATGTTCTGTGAAACTTGGGCCCATAAATCCATGTCATGAAGACTGACAACCGCTGTCCCTGCAAAAACCTCTTCGGGGAGTACTGTGATGTCATTGTTATCCTCCCCACCGTTATTCAGATCTGGTCGTCGTGACAGCGCGTCTGCACGTGCATTGCGACTACCTGCGATGTGCTTCAACACGAAATTGTATTCTTCCAGCTCCAGAACCTCGCGAGCAACTCGCCGACTAATCTTGTGGGGCTCCTTCCAATAGAGTAGGTTGGAGTGGTCGGTGTGAATTATAGTCTTATGAGGGGTTCCCGCTAGGTATGGTCGCCAGTGTCGCAGCGCCTTCACAATGGCTAGTAATTCTCTATCCCAGATGTCGTAGTTTCGTTCGGCCGGCGAGAACATCTCCGAGTAGAAGGCAACCGGGTGGAGCAACCCAGTCGCATCTCGTTGATTCAGTACCACGCCATTGGCAAAGTGAGACACATCGACTTCCAGTTCGAAGGGCTTTTCTAAATCTGGTTGTAGGAGGACCGGCTTGGAGCTAATGATATTGCGAATCTGCTTGAAGGCACGTTGCTGCTCCTCTGTCCATTGCCATGGCACATCCTTTTTCAACAGTCTATTTAGTGGCTGGGCAATCTCGGAGAATCCTCAAACAAATTGTCGGTAGAAGTTGCAAAACCCCACAAAGGAGTGCACGTCCTTGACGCACGTGGGGGTGGGCCATTCCCGAACTCCTTGGACTTTTACTGGGTCCATTCGCACCCGTCCTCCTTCTAGGATAACTCCCAGATACTCCACGACTGGCTGTTCAAATGAGCATTTAGCCGGTTTAAGGTATAGGTCATGCTCGTATAAAATGTCCAGCACTTGGTGTACTTGTGCTTGATGGTGAGCAAGGTCGTTTGGAGTAGCTACTAGGATATCGTCCATGTACACCACTACTTCGCCAGTAAGAATGAGATCGCGGAATATATGGTTCATCATGGATTGGAAAGTAGCTGGTGAGTTGGTGAGGCCAAAAAACATGACATTTGGTTCAAAAAGCCCTTGGTTGGTTTTGAACGCTGCTTTACATTGATCTCCTTCCTTGATCCGGACATTGTTGTATCCCCAGCAGACGTCCATTTTAGAGAACAGGGACTTGTCTCGCATGGTGTCAATGAGCTCCGATATGAGGGGCAGTGGATAGGCATTTTTTACAGTGTAGGCATTAATTCGTCGATAATCCTGGACGGGTCGGAGCTTCCCATCCTTCTTTTTGATAAAGAAGAATGGTGACGTGTACGGTGATTTCGACGGACGAATATATCCTTTCGCAAGATGTTCCTTGAGAAACGCAGTGAGTGTTGTTTGTTCTGCCTGTGACAGTGGGTAGATTTTGCAGTCAATTGCTGATGGAGCGTCGGGTACAAATTCAATAGCATGGTCCCATGGTTGTGCAGGCGGGAAACATTGCGATTCCTCCTCTGAGAAGACCTTCCAATGGCGGTGATATTCCTGCGGCACTACCTCTTCAAAAGTCTTTTCCACCTGTCCCTCTATTGCCTTCTGTGCGAGTTCCGATGCCTTGGTGGTGAAGCCATGGCTTGGATCTTCTTCCTTATCCATCTTCCGTGCTATCGAATGTTGGGCGGCATAGTCGTACCCCATTGACGTGATAAGGACAGGGTAGAATTCTTTATCCATGGTTGCGTTGCTCCAGTTAATTTTTGGTTCGAATGCTGCGAGCCAGGGATACCCCAGGACAAGATTTTCATCGCCTAAGTTGGTGACTAGGAAGCGGATGGCTTTCGTTACTTCCCCTACTTGGACATTGAGGTCAGTATAGTGCGTAATCTTTCCCGCTCGGTTGGCGGTTCCGTCGATATTCCAGATATTCTTTTCCTGGGGAAGTGCCAGCATTCCCAATCCCATGGTTCTTGCCATTCGTGGGCTGATAAAATTGTCGGTGGCACCTGAGTCAATCAGGATGTCACGGTCGGCCGTTTTCTGTGTAGTCTCGAAATGTACTGGTATTCTTAACGACTTGAAGCAACTAGTATACACAGAGGTTACATGTAATGCTCTTGCCCAGGCCGATGGGTTTGAGCCGGTTAAAAATCCTTTTTCGCGAATGCCTTCTCTACCAAAATGGCTCTTACTTCTTCACTTTCTTTCATCATACTCGCCCATATATCCTGCGCTTTTTCTTCTTTCGTCTTTTTGTCGATCGCTGGTGGATTGTTACAGATGGGCGCGACCGTTGCTTCTGCTGCCCATGCCCCCTTTTTCGGACATTCCCTCGACATGTGTCCTTGGGCTTTACAGCGAAAGCACCTCCCTTCCTTCATCAGGGTCTGCCTTTCGTCTTCAGTGAGCGCTACCTGTGCTCTGGTTCTGTCGGCGGAGGTATCCATGGCATTAGGATCCCTCTGACTGGCGTGTGCGGGTTTAACTCCGAAGGCAGCCTTCCACTGGTCGCGGGTCTTCCCTTTTTTCGTATCAACCCCAAAGCATGTTTGGAAGTCTAGGTAGTCTTGCTGCTGTCGTCGAGCAGCATCAACCCATGTATCCCAGTCGTTGGGGTGATGGAACTGGATAATGTTCTTTACCAGTGGATTGGGCAATCCCTGGGAGAAGAGGTCCAGTGTTGCCTCTTCATCAGTATCGTAGCCGGCTCTGTTGGCTAGGCTTCTGAACTTTGCCACATAGGCGTCCAGTTCTCCTTTCTCCATTTTCAAGGTTTTAAGTTCTCTAGCGGCCTTCTGCTTGGCCTGTCCATCTGTAAAGGCATCCTTGAACCTCTGGGCGATAGTTTCCCAGAGGCCTTCGCTGGTGGTATGACGACCACCCTCAATCTGTTCGTTTAGCCATTCCAGCTGCTCCATCGTCCAGTCATCTACCGCCTCTCCCCGAATCAGTGATAGAAAGAGGTTGGCACGTTGGAAGGGGTTGATGATCTGGGGGACATCGTGGTTGAAGTTCTTGAAAGTGGTGAACTCCAACATAAACTTTTTGCTTTGCAATCGATCTCCTGTGAATGTCTGTGGTAATACGCCTGACAGGCGTCCCGATGGTGGGGGAATGTTGGGTGGTAACATGGCTGGTGGGGGTGGAGGAGGAGGAGCCGGATCTGGGAGTTGGGCTGCGATGGTGGACATGTTCTGGTAAAATGGGGTGACAGTGTCAGTAGATTGTATGGATATCTGGGGAGTTGTCAAAGCAGGGGCTCTGGACGTGACAACTGCGGGTGCAACTGGGGATATAGTCGATGCTAATACCAGTGCTTCTTCACTATGTTCCTCTACGTACTCTTCTGGTTCAGAGTCCGTAACAATGGCCGGGGGATTCTCCCTCCACGGTCCTAATCCAAATTCAGGGGGAGCGGGTCCTGTAGTAACCCAAGAGTGTCGGCTGTCCAAATATCGGATACGATACCAAACTCTTTTCTCGTCGTTGTATTCTACCAGTTGGTATCTTCCGTCATGATAGACGTAGTATCCAAACTCGGACTCAAAATCTTTCCAGGTGGCAGAGCCAAGTACTTGTTGTGAAAGGTCAGGCTCGTCCCTTCGTTCGATGGGTTCTTCTTTGAATAGGGTCTGACTGCGGCTGGAAGCCACGATGAGAGACTCGACTTGATGTTACATCTGGTGTGAGACGTCTTGCACGACTTGTGCGACAGCTTTGGTACGTTCGTTCAGATAAGAAGCCAATAGGACCTCTTGGAGTGTTAGAATGAATGAGTCAAAGTTGAAGGGGCTGTTCCCTAACAACGATGTTGAGCGGAAAGTGCCAAAAGCACTGAGATGTTCGAGTTAATGGTTTCAAGGGGAAGTCCAGAAGACAAACACCGATGTATTCAATAAGTCGAGTCTGAGGTCTACAAGGTGACTACAGCGGACTTATATACGTAATCGAATGAGTGTCTAAAGATAGGATAACGTAGAGTCATATGGGCCCGAATATACGGAAGCGGAGGGCGTAAAGCCTGGCTTCTGATAGGGAATTAAGTAAGTGTCTGTTCGTAAAGATAAGAGATAGGAGATAAGCAAATGGCGAGTCAAACACATGTACAGTAACACAAACAAGGACAAAGTCAGTCACGGGGAAGGGAGCAAGGCACGTGATGGATCCCACGATGGAGACGTGATCTGGTAGTGAAGGGTAGGCGGCAGGGAGGGATTGTTGTTGGGTAGGAAGAAAAAGACTGGTAGGGATGGGGTTTGTAACAGTAAGGATGGTGTCAAAGCCCTGCGATTCGGGTAGTTTGACAATAAAATCCATGGCAATAGTCTGAAAGGGGGTCGACACAATGGGAGCGATGGGGTGTATTGGCGGGATTTTTGGATGTGTGTTGACCTTGTTTGCCTGACATGCTGCGCATCCTTGCACATAATTTTCAACGTCTTTTTTCATGTTGGGCCACCAATAGTCTCTCTTGGTCAGGGCATAGGTGTTGTGGATACCGGGGTGTCCTGTGGAGGGAAGGTCATGATGAAAATGGATCACCCCCTCTTAATGTTGTCGCCACCGGTGACAACCAGTCGATCTCCGTCTTTCCACCACAGGCCGTTGACTTCTTTCAAATTGTGTGCATTGGCCCATGAATGGCATAGTTCTTGGTTCATATTTTGGGAAACCTGTGCCCATAGGTCCATATCATGGAGGCTGACTACAGCCGTTTTCGCGAACACTTCCTCTGGGAGGACAGTGATGTCATTATTGTCATCCTTGCCTGTGTGCATATCCGGTCTTCGCAACAGTGCATCCACTCTAGCATTCTGGCTTCCAGCAATGTGTTTCAGGGTGAAGTTGTATTCTTCTAACTCCAGAACTTCTTGTGCCACATGCCGACTGATTTTGTGGGGTTCCTTCCAATACAATAGGTTGGAATGGTTGGTATGGATGATGGTCTTATGTGGGGTCCCGGCCAGGTAAGGTCGCCAGTGTCGCAATGCCTTAACTATGGCTAGGAGTTCCCTATCCCAGATGTCATAGTTCTGTTCGGCTGGGGAGAAGGTCTCTGAGTAGTACGCCACTGGGTGCAGTATCTGTGCGGCATCCCTCTGATATAACATGGCCCCGTTTTCAAAGTGAGAGGCGTCTACTTCCAATTTGAAGGGACGACACAGATCTGGTTGGATGAGTACGGGCTCGGAGCCGACTAGGTCTCTGATCTGTTCAAACGCCTGCTGTTGTGCTGAACTCCAATGCCATGGCACGTCCTTTTTCAAGAGATCGTTCAGTGGTCGTGCGATGCCTGAGAATCCTTTGACAAAGTGTTGGTAGAAGTTGCAAAATCCAATGAACGATCTGACGTCCTTGACGCAGGTCGGCACTGGCCACTCCCGGATCCCCTGTACTTTAACAGGATCCATGCGCACTTGTCCTCCTTCTAAAATGACTCCTAGGTACTCAACACTGCATTGCTCAAAAGAGCACTTTGCAGGTTTGAGGTACAGGTCATGTTCTTGGAGTATATCTAACACCTGATGTACCCAGTCTCGGTGGTGATCTAGGTTGTCTGGGGTGGCCACCAGTATGTCGTCCATATAGACCACTACTTCTCCTGTCAGAAGGAGATCACGGAAGATGTGGTTCATCATGGCTTGGAACGTCGCCGGTGAGTTGGTGAGGCCAAAGAACATGACATTCGGTTCAAACAATCCTTGGTTTGTTTTGAATGCTGCTTTGCATTGGTCTCCTTCCTTGATCCTGACATTATTGTATCCCCACCGCACATCCATTTTTGAGAAGAGGGACTTGTCCCTCATGGTGTCTATGAGTTCGGAGATGAGCGGTAGGGGGTAGGCATTCTTCACCGTGTGAGCATTAATCCATCGATAATCCTGGACTGGCCGCAGCTTGCCATCCTTCTTCTTAATGAAGAAGAAGGGCGAGGCATACTGTGACTTGGACGGACAAATGTATCCTTTCACTAAATGTTCTTCGAGGAACTCTGTCAATGCCACCTGCTCGGACTGGGATAGTGGATAGATTTTGCAATCGATTGCTGCCGGTGTGTCAGGGAGCAGGTCTATGGCGTGATCCCAGGGTCGAGAGGGTGGGAATCACTGTGACTCCTCTTCTGAGAACACCTTCCAATGTCGGTGGTAGGTACGCGGTACTATGTCATCATAAGTTTTCTCCGTCTGCCCCTGTATTGCCTTCTGGGCCAATTCTGAAGCCTTCGTGGCATAACAGCGACCTAGGTCTTCTATGCTGGTATCTGCATCTTTCGCCGCGCCATGCCTAACCGCATAATTGTAGCCCCTCAATGTAATGATGGTGGGGTAGGAATCCTTGTCCATTGTTGCATCTGCCCAATTGATCCTGGGCTCGAATGCAGCGAGCCATGGATACCCCAAAATGAGGTCTTCGTCTCCCAAGTCAGTGATCAGAAAGTGAATGACTTTTGTTACTTCCCCGACTTGGACATTCAGGTCGGTGTAATGTGTGATTTTTCCAGCACGGTTGGCAGTTCCGTCAATATTCCAGATATTCTTTTCTTGGGGAAGAGCCTGCTTCCCTAGTCCCAAAGTTTTAATCATCCTCAGACTGATAAAGTTGTCCGTGGCTCCGGAGTCCACTAAGATATCTCGGTCGGCCGTCCTCTGTGTAGTCTTGAAATGAACTGGTATTTTTAACAACTTGAATCGACTAGTGTACACAGAGGTAACATGGAGTGCTCTTGCCCAGGCCGATGGGGTAGAGCTTATTAAAAATCCTTCTTTGCGAAAGCCTTTTCCACAAGGATGGCTCGCACTTCCTCACTCTCCTTCATCATGTTTGCCCATATGTCTTGGGCCTTTTCTTCCTTGGTCCGCTTGTCTACAGCCGGCGGGTTATTGTTGATAGGGGTCGTCAGCGTAGTGTTTGCTGCTGCAACTCGTACTCCCTTCTTCGGACAGTCTCGGGACATATGTCCCTGGCCTTTACAGCGAAAACACCTCCCTTCCTTCATCAGTGTCTGCCATTCGTCTTCTGTGAGTGTGGCTCTCGCCCTGATTCTGTCTGCGGAGGTGTCCATAGCATTGGGGTCCCTTTGAGTAGTGTGCACTGGTTTGACTCCAAACGCGGCCTTCCACTGTTCTCGAGTCTTTCCTTTCTTGGTATCGACCCCAAATCGTGTCTGGAAGTCAAGATAGTCCTGCTGCTGTTGTCGAGCGGCATCGACCCACTCGTCCCAGTCATGAGGGTGATGGAACTGTATAATATTTTTGACGAGCGGGTTTGGCAGTCCTTGGGAGAAGAGGTCCAAGGTTGCTTCTTCATCCGTATCATAGCCTGCTCGGTTTGCTAAGCTTCGGAATTTTGCCACATAGGCGTCGAGTTCTCCCTTTTCCATTCTCAGGGATTTTAATTCCCTGGCTGCCTTCTGTTTTGCCTGTCCATCAGTGAAGGCGTCTTTGAATCTCTGGGCTATGGTCTCCCAGAGGCCTTCGCTGGTAGTACAGCAGCCACTCTCTACCTGCTCGTTCAACCACTCAAGCTGCTCCATTGTCCAATCGTCAACGGCGTCACCCCTGATGAGGGAGAGAAAGTGTGACATTTTCTTGCTGCTGTTTCGGCTTTTCTCCTTTTTTCTTCTATGCCCCTCTCTTTTGATGTCATAGACCTTGTGACCTTAGTATGATATCATAGTACATTACATCTAGACTATGACTTCATAGTAGCTACATTGTATTTAAGGACTACAATAAATCCAAGGACAGACCAAGTCTGTTCTCCTTGTACCAATCAAAGGTCCTTAAGAACTTCCCTTCAGCCCTCTTCAAGTATGTGACTTGGGAAGGTTTGGCTCACCAGTGGCTCCAGCAAAGGCTCTTGCCTTGCTATCTGAATATCTTGACTTCACATGCAACATCCAGACTCGTTGCCTTGATCCATACTGGCTGCGTGCTGTGTGACATCTTGACTTGATACCTGTATACCTTGATTACCTTGTGACCTTGACCCAGACCCGAACCGACGCACGCTGAAGGACCTGTGTGCGACAGAAAGAGGTTGGCACGCTGAAAGGGGTTGACGATTTGGGCCACATCATGATTGAAGTTCTTGAATGTGGTGAACTCCAGCATGAACTTCTTGCTCTGGGAGCGATCACCCATGAAGGTCTGGGGTAGGATTCCCGAAAGACGTCCCGACGGAGGCGGGATGTTTGGGATGACCGGGGGAGGAGGAGGAGGAGGGACGGGGTCGGGGAGTTGAGCAGCGATGGTGGACATATTCTGATGGGATGGGGTAATGGTTTCTGAGGATTGTATCGATATCTGGGGGGTTGTCAAAGCAGGGGCTCTGATTGTGACAACTGCCAGTGCAACCAGGGGTGTAGACAATGCTAATACTGGTGCGTCTTCGCTATTCTCTTCGACGTAGTCTTCTGGTTCTGAGTCGGTGATGATCGCGGGCGGGTTCTCTCTCCACGGTCCAAGACTGAATTCTGGTGGAGCGGGAGTGGTAGTGACCCACGAGTGTCTGCTATCCGAGTATCGGATACGATACCAAACTCTTCTTTCGTCGTCGTACTCTACCGGTTGGTATCTTCCATCGTGATAGACGTAGTATCCAAACTCGGTTTCAAATTCTTTCCAGACAGCAGAGCCAAGTGTCTGTTGTGAAAGATTATTCTCGTCTCTGCGTTCGATGAGCTCTTCTTTGAACAGGGTCTGACTGCGGCTGGACGAAGCCACATTGGGAAGAGACTCGACTTGATGTTACGTCCGGTGTGGGACGTTCCACACGACTTGTGTGACAGCGCTCGTTCGTTATCAGGTAAAAGGCCAATAAGACCTTTGGAGTTTGTAATGGAAGAGTCAGAGTCAAAGAGGCTGTACTCTAAGACAATGTTGAGCAGAAAGTACCTGAAGTACTTGTTGAGAGGATCGAGTCAAAGCTTTCAAAGGGAAGTCCAGAAGACAAGCACCGATGTATTCAATAAGTTGAGTCTGAGGTCTACAGAGTAACTACAGTGGACTTATATACGTAATCGAATGAGTGTCTAAAGATAAGATAACACCGAGTCATATGGGCCCGAATATACGGAAGCAGAGGGCGTAAAGCCTGGCTTCTGATAGGGAATTAAGTAAGTGTCCGGTCGTAAAGATAAGGGATAAGAGATAAGAGATAAGAGATAGCGGATAAGAGACCAATCATAAGCACAGTGAGACAAACAAAAGCAAAGCCGATCACGGGGAGGGAAGCAGGGCACGTGACGGGTCCCAGGACGGGTGTTACGCTCAGAGGGGCGTACGCAGTCGAGTGCGGGCGGCTAGGTCACAGAGACAAGGTCGGGACGATCTTGGGTCAATGCAGAAGACAATAAGTCCAACGCAGGGTCTACCAGGTCACAGGCTCAGTGTACAAGTCACAGAGGACGAGTACCAAAGGGACGAGTTCAGGTGGTGAGACGCAAGGAAGGAAGTTAAAGGTCCACAAGGCTACTGATTGTCACAGGAGCTCAAGATGGGGAACCATCTGAGCGAGACTAGCTAGGGTATATATACATGCTGGTACTAGCTTAGTCATCCATTCTTATCAGTCTTATCTAGACGCTTGTGGTTCTGGACGTGTGACTATGGAACCTTCCATCAGAACCAGCGCCACCGTCTTCCCATGTCAACTAAGGTTCAGGGTCCTTCTGTACACGAGGCATCAAACCTTACTGTCATGTGATCTGCTTCTGTACCTCATGCCGTATCTGTCTTCTGGACTTTGGTGTGGGACATCATGACTAAGCCGGCGATGTCCTTGCGGACCCCACGCGGCTGCTGTCACTGCTTGTGTGTCCCCCACATCTTGCCATCTGTTTGGTACACTGGGTAGGTCGTAACAACGGGGACATGATCAAGAAGTGTAAGGTAGGGGGACGGGTGGGGTCGTCATTGGGATCGTGAAGAAAAGTGGGCTGCTAGGCAAGGGCTGTAACACCTAGTGTTTAAAAGTCCGGTCCATTGGACCGAAAAAAGACCGCAAACCGGACCGGACCGGACTGATGGCAACCGGACCACCGGTTGCGGTTGCCCCAAAGTCATCACACATGCGGTCTGCAGTCCATCAACAATATATCATTTTAAAAAACCGTCTAAAGACCGGTTGCAACCGGTCTTAGACTGGACTTTGGTTGCTTCAAGCTAAGCTATTATATTCAAAATATGTACTACAGATCTTCTACATTTAGGTGCTATGTACAAGATACAATACAACAAAACTCGGGTGTGACACTCTTACAAAGACAAACAAATGTAAGCACTATTTATTTGTCAATTGAACAACTGGGCGCGTTCAACCATGAAGCCTATAAAGCCAACCTCAGTGAAGGCCCCACTGAAGAAGAACCCACCTGCACCGAAAACTTGTGCTCATGCTCCAAAAGGCAAGGCAAAGAAGACCATCCACAAAAAAAGGAAAGTATCTGATGAAAGCAGTGATGAAGAAGAGTCATCCAAATCCAGTGACAACAAGCCCGCACCAAAAAGAAAACCAAGGAAACAGTCAAAACATCAGAATGCTGTAGAGGATATCACAGACAACAGGTCAGAAGATGATGGAGTTGAAGTTGTCAATGATGAATCAGAGGAGGATGACTCGGACATGCAGTGGACACCTGCAGATAATGATGTTCGTGTTACTATTATCCTTCATTCAAATGGCCTTCTTACAAGTGACAGAATGATGATGGCAAACTTGATGAACAACATTGTAGTGAAATCCCTGTGAGACTGAAGGTGAAAGCCGACTCCTCAAAAGATATCAGATTACTGTTCTCGGACCACTTAACAGTCAACTTCAAGAAGCGGGATGGTACCAATGAGACTGTGAGAGGGCGGTGGTGCAACATCTGCAGGTAAGTCCCATGCCCACACAATGAGAGAATCATTATACTCACAAAGATACAGAGAAGATGCAGAATTGATTAAATGCGAGGGAATGCAGAAGGCGTTCTTCAAGGGAAGTAACTCCTCATGCCGCCAGCATGCACGGCTGCACTGGAAAGTCTATGAGAGGAGATGTAAGGAGACTGACACACCTATTCACCACTGGGCAATACCCCGTTCACTCTGGAAGGCACAGGAGGAAAAGAAAAGGATGAAGGGGAAGCAGCCAACATTGGATACGGCTTTTGAGAAAGTAACTGCAGGTCCAAAAGTGTTCACGCAGGGTGGTATTCTGAATGCAGTCTCAAAGTTTGTGGCATGCGATGATCAGGTAAGTTTTCACAATCTTGAGGAAATAATTGAAGTGCATTGAATGTTGCTCCAAGTCCCTAGCTGTTGCTAATAAAGCTTCGTTCCGTAACTGTTTGGTAGCAATGAGACCACAGTCAAAGACAAGGGATTTACCGAGTACTCACGATGTCACAAGATACATCCACAATCAGTTTGTCAATCGCTTGGAAGAGCGAAGAGAGATATTCTTGTAAGTTACAATACATGACAATTACAACAAAGACTTACAAAAGAAAACAGGCAGCACCGGGGAAAATCTCAAGCACTGCAGATGGATGGTCTGCAGACACTACAAAAGCAGCCTTCTTGGGGATGACTGCACACTGGATCGATGTCAAGGATGCAAAGTGGAAGATGAGATCAGAGGTTGTGGGATTCAAGGCTATATCAGGGGATCATGGTGGGGACAACCTTGGGCGTTATTTCATGGGGCTGTGTGACCGTGTGGGGATCTGTAATCGGAATAAATCCAAGGTAAGCATGTCCTCGATGTGATCAACTACTTTACATTGATTCTTGCTCAGCTTTCTACCATAACGCTAGACAATGCATCAACAAATGACAAGATCTGTTCAACACTCGAGGATTTGCATCAACGTCGACAGCTCAACCACTGGGATGCGTTCACCAGCCAACTCCCGTGAGCATTTTGCATTTACCAAGACTTGCACACATTCTCACCTTTTTTCAGTTGTCTTGAGCATGTCGTCAATCTAGCCAATATCGATATCATGTCACACATCACCAAGATTGCTGCTGTGGAGACAGCCACTGCCATATGGGAATTTGATCCCGAGGTACCTGCTAACCGTATGTTGAATGGATCTTTGGATATTATTGCTGCTATCCGCACTCTTGCCATTAAGGTAGGCTACTGTCCTATCATCTCCAAGACAATGCCCTATTCCTATTTGTTCAATTCCAGATTCAGTCATCTGGACAGCGTATCGAATGCTTCCAGAGATATCAACTTGAGTGTGGCATCCCACATCCACGCAAGATCCCTCTCCACAGCAATATTCGATGGGGATCGGCATTTCTCATGTTGGACTGCTCTTATGCCCTTCGACAGGTGAGTACTTGTATATTTAATAGTTCTTTTCTTTTTGACAAGTGATGACAGCCAATCAATCGATTCATTGTATCTGCTGATGAACGTTTCGGCAACATCACGACCATCAGAAAGGGTGGACAGATCATCAAGCACATCCCATGGTCAGCATTCAAATTATCTGAAGATGATTGGAGCCGAGTATGCGATGTGAAGGATATCTTAGCGGTGCGTGTTTACAAATCTATGTACTTCCCACTACTGACCACTAGTCCAGGATTCGAGGGCCATCCAGCACTACTTCTCCCCCGAGCGGCAGCCAACCTTGTGGCGTGCCCTTCCAGCAATTGAGGAACTACAGACAGCCTGGGAAACAAAAGCTGATGATGTGCAATATGCTGCATACAGGCCTGCAATTACCGATGGGCTAAACAAGCTGAACAAGTACTATTCTCGCTTTGACGAGAAACCTTACTATGTGCTCTCATTACGTATGTGAACAGATCTCTTAGTGACGCAGCATTCAATTCCATCTTATAGTTCTCCATCCATACTACAAACTCCAGTACATCAAGTTAGCTTGGGGAGGAGAGGAGGAACAGGCTGAGGATCGTGCAGCAGGAAACTGGGATGCAAAAAACTGGCAAGACGAGGCCCAGAAGATTCTTGAAACAACGGTATGTGTAATGCCCTATATCTTCCCAAAATCCACTGACACTACTCTTACAGATGGAAGCCTACTGGAAGACACGACCTAGAGCACCAACGGTAATGATGCCAACCACTACCCCAGAGTCTTCTGATACCAGAAGTTTGCCAACCACATCCTTTCTTTCCGAGTTTGACAAACATCGCCAGATGCTTCTGACACAGGAGGGGGATGAAGGGTGGGCTGCTGAACTACGACGATATCTCAAGGATGTTCCTGCAGATGTCACCAAGGAGACAGACATTGTGGAATGGTGGCAGGTTTGTGGGCAATTCATTGATTTTCTACCTATCTATCTAAGGTACAATTTCAGGATCATTGCCAGCTTTTTCCGACACTCGCACGGATTGCACTTGATGTCCTCCCCTGTCAGGCATCATCTGTACCCTGTGAGCGACTTTTTTCAGCAAGTAAACAAACTGCCGAGGACCGCCGTTCACGTTTGGGTGCAGGACGATTTGAAGAACTTCAGATAATGAAGTTTGCATGGCGTAACACAATCACTGACCTTGCTGCATGGAACTCGGCTGAGGTAGAGGAGGTGGACCTCAAGTGTTATGCAGATCTTTTAGAGGCAGATGCCATGCTTGCTGAATTTGATAAGTATGCAGATGACATGGTTGTAGACTGTTGAATAAACTTTATTATGACTACATTAGATTAGAAGTAGCCATCGCAGTAGAGTAGAACGTTAAGACGTTCTAATATAATTATGCTTGTGTTTCTATCTGATGACTGTGGCCTGGATGCGAGATTGAGCCGTCTGTGAAGCGTGAGAATATCCACTTTGGGTTCGGGTGCAACTGCCACCGCGTGTATGTGTTCAACTTCATACAGCCCATTGGGGCTTATGCTGATTTTGCCCAATCTCCTTTTGTATCTTTGATTTTGCAATCCTGGCCTTCAAAGGAAACAGTAACAAGTATTTGCAATACATCCAATGGATACGATGGTGAGTCTAATTTCAAGTGTGTATGAGGCGTCTCTGAGAATAACTGGTGTGGTCTTCAGCCCATTCGGCACCTCGATTTGAAGATTGCCAGTCCCGATGGCATAGAAGACTCATTTGTCAGCTGCAGTGATAGCTCTGGGTGGAATGGATCAATAAGAAGTGAAACATTGGAGGAATGGGAAGATGTGTTGTGAAGCGCCAGAGTCATAAAGCTCGGTTTCAGTGGTAAGTTCTGCACTTGCCGTGTCATGTACTGATATGTTTTGTAGATTGCTTTGATCTTGCATTGTCTTGAGGGCACACATGTACGCTGACATGTAAAGCGGTAGAGCATTCGCCACCTATCAAATGCCTGCACCTCAAGATCACACTACTACACCCCCCGAGTCACCCCCACGGTGGATGGTGGTCCGACTCAGGCTGCCTGCTCAAGGGAAAGGGAAGGAAAATGAGGACAACAGTGACAAGGGACCAGCAAAAGGTTTATTTGATGATATTCTCACCCCCGAGGACAGAGATACATCAAAGACCGTGATAATGCATTCAGACAAGCTCAGGTTTGAGCGAAGTCGACAAGCGACGGAGGTGAGTATCATTTGATCAGATTAACGAAGTTGCACTCCTTATTACTCTCTCAGATCAAGCTCAATCCACCCCAACCAAAACCCACCCCCATAGCCCCCAAGATCCCTATTGCCGGCCCATCAAATCGACCGCTTCGATCAAATGTCACAATAGCCGCAACGCGGCCTTCGAATTCAGTGCGCTCCGTCTCTCCCACACCTTCGACTCCCGGGCCTTCACCTGCCACAGTGCACTCGACAGGCCTTCGGATACACACCATTCGCTTTGGAGAGTACAACATTCAGACGTGGTACAATGCACCCTTCCCAGAAGAGTATGCGAATATTCCGGATGGACGCTTGTGGATGAAGTACAATAAGAGTCAGTTTGGTGCATCGAGGCACAGTGTACGCCTTCGCACTTTTGATGGCATGTGTGGAAAGCTGACGCTTCTTTGTAGTTGAAATGCAAGGCACGTCATCCACCAGGGGATGAAATCTACAGGGATGGAAGTGTATCAATATTTGAGGTCGATGGGAGGCGGAACAAGGTATGCTTCTTCAGGACAGTGTCGGGATGCAACATGATGCAATTAACATGTTCATTTACCAGGCCTCCATCTGACCATGCCATCCATCCATCTCTCCCACTGTTCGCCCGCCCCCCTCTAACGCCAATCCTTCCTACAGTCGTGCCACGCCTCGGACACTGCCCATCCCTCTTCCCCAGAGCACGACTTGTATCATGAGGCTCACGTCTTAAGCCTCCACCTCATCCTTGGCAGTATTCTCGCCCCCGTATGCTCCTCTCTATCATCCCCCTCAATTGGTTGTTGTTACAATTCATGTCTTAATTAATCTCACTTTCTGTTTCTAGAAGCGTCATTCGCCTTCAGTTCAAGGTTCTCATCCGGTGTCCAGCACTGCCTCACCATTCCATCACTGGCACCACCCAGGTCCAGGTATGGGACATGACAGTCCGCCACCTCCGCCCCATTTGACTCCTGTGCTGCCACACCACCAGCCGCACTACCAACCTTCTTATCAACATGTGCACCAACCTATACCAAGTCCTCGATTACGAACTTTTGACTGGAACATGAAGATGACCCTATGTATCGGCACAAGCGCGAGCAACAACACTCATCATCCTCGCCTTCCTCCTCCCCGCGACCTGCCTCCGCCATCCAGTTGGGTGCCACGACTCCACAGCCTTGGCAAGCACCACAGCCACAGCCACCACTGGAGCCGGAACTGACGACGAGGATGGATTTTACTGTACCAAAAGTTATCATCAATGGCAATAATGGTGATGATGGCATACTTGGTGGTGAATTATCTGACAAACCACCAGCAGTCGAGATGAACGTGGGCATGAGAGTGGGAATGGGAGTGGACGTGGACGCGGACGTGACTGACATCACCATCGAACTGTTAATGGAAGCTCTCAGCGAAGCCGTATCGGATAACACTTTTGCCGTCTCCGCTATCCCTCTTGTCACCCATCATCATCATCATTGCCCCTTCTTCCACTTCTACTTCTACTCGTCGTCGACCTGGTGTGCATCCTCCATCACTGAACATAGAAATTGATTCTGTACGTGTCAATACGGGCAATGGCAGGCGGACAGTCGCGTTTGGGTGGCATGCTGGAGGTGTGTAATGCTATGTATCATCCTACCTGAGGCCCATCAATGTGTTCTTAGTTGCTGGAACACTCAAGGCACTCGTTGCAATGGCACACAAATACTTGGAACATGGGGTTGCATCTCCATTCCTCGTGAGTATCCACTTCCTTCCTTAGCCCTTGTAGCTAATGTGGAACGGTCTTTGTAGTATGCCCCCCGCCCGCATACATCACCATATCTTGACACTCACCATGCTCAACTAAGGTATATTGGAAGCCAAGTTGCTGAACATGGCACTCCGAAAAGTTCGGGCCAATGGTCTTTGGTGTCACAGGGTAAGTGAATTAGTGCTGAGCAGCTGCGTAGGTCTCACAAAATGGATTTCAAGCAATGGGAATGTCACCCAGGGCATACTTTCCATACTGTCAGAGCTTCCAATTGTTATGGTTAGCACAGAGGAATTGCTCACACTTGTCAATGACCCGGGTATATAATTTCCATCCCATCTCTACTTCATCTGAAAACTTTGTTATAATGTCCAGAAACTGATTTATGGAAGATATACATTGTTCATGCCCTCCCCAACTCTTATCTGTCCTGTATTGATGGTTCTCCCTACAAGTGTCCTGACTACTATGCAATTATAGATGCAAAAGAAGATGAGCAGGGATGCGTGAGAGGTGGAAGTGGAAGCAAAGCAAGACTCTGTTGTTGATACAAGTACTCTTATAGGTTTTTTATACAATTTATGCTACAATAGGAGTCCTTTTAAAATATCATGAAGTTGTGCTTGTATACTAGTGAAAATGATGGAGAAATGAAAAATTTGTACAGTAATAGTAATAGGAGTCAAAACGGAATAACAGAATGTAATGCAAGAATTGCAAGTGTCTGGGAACCGACCTCTGACCGGTTCTGAACTGGTCATGTGAGAACCGGTTGGAACCGGTTGTTGGACCGAAAGTGAACCGCTATAGACCGGTCCTAAGAAGTCCGGTCTGCAGTTGGTCTATATTTGAGTTACTATAGACCGGTTGCCGGTCCGGTCCACATGAAATTTATTGAAAAAACCGGACTGGACCGGACTTTTAAACACTAGTAACACCAGACCTCCCCTTGACCTTGTTAACGGCAAACCGGAATGGGAAGTAGAACGTATCGCCGACGCAAAATGGAAGGGTCAAGGGCGTAATCGGAAGCTCCATTACTTGATCAAATGGAAGGGATTCCCAGATGCCAACAACTCATGGGAATCTGCTGCGGATGTCTTTGTGCCCAGACTCATCAAAGACTTCTATAAGCGCCACCCAGAGGCAGATAAAGAGCCAGAGAAAATATGAGTGGCTGAACAGCCCTCCCCCCCACAATTAACCAGAAACTCGCTCATGCCTTCTTCCAAGATCCACACCTCAGCCGCCATCGATGCGTTTCCCGTACTTACTCCTGTGCATCCTCCTTCTCGCCCACTTTCTCTCGTTGACTACGATGCGACTGCCCAAGTGGCCCAAGGGGACAGAATCATCAACATCGACAAAGATTTTAATCTGCCCGAACACCCCCATCCCAACGACCTAATCGATGTAGATTTCGGTGATGAGTCTCTGGAGTTCCCCTTTTTCCCCAACAACCCCGGCTCACAATTTTACTTCCCGCTCATGATCCCATTGACTAAGAATGACGGCACTACGGAAGTGGCCAAGTACATTTATTACACCAACGAAGGTATGGATGTTGCCGGGTGCTTAGAGAAAGGGGGACCTGTCTATGGGGCCCCAGTCTACCTCGAAGAAAAGAACGTCAATCGGCTGCATTATGTCCTAGGGCCCGAACATTTGCAACACCTCTCAGCCCATGACCTGCGTGCCTTTGCGATCAATGAGGTGCTTCGGGACCTACGAATGCCGCGACTGACCACTGAGATAGCACGACTCCGCAAGTTCCAGGCACTTTGGGACAACCTAGAGATGCAATGCCGCGATTATGAACGGCAGATGGTGAAAATTAACCGAGGGGTTTTTGACATAGAACATCACCTGGCAAGCATCAGGACAAGGTTGGAACGAGGAGAGGCATACCAGACCATTTCTGAACGCTTTGCTGGCGCTGCAGCAGCAAGTACCATCTCAGCTGGTGCTGTCCCAAGGCTGTGAAATGATGCCAACATTGTCAAAGTACCTCGCACTGGAGTCACCAATGTTTATTCCGACGACTCACACAGGCCCCCACTGTCCAGAACCCCTCAGGGTGGTGCGGCAAGTGTCTCTCCCACAACGCCAGTCATCGGGAGATCAACTGCCATGTTTACAATGGCTGCTTTCACTGTGGGAGACGAGGGCCCTATGGTTTTCTACGAACACACATTTGCCCCACCAACAAAGAAAAGGAGAATTACAACGCGGACCACTACGCCGTAGCCAACGACTACCTCTCCCTAGTCCAGGATGACGACAGTATGCCAATCTAGCTGGCTCTGCTAGGACTTAAAAAGGGGGTAATGTTACAAACCCCGCTGCATCATCTTGTTTCCTTTTTCTCTTCACGTGACGTGCTGTTTGACCCTGTTTGCCCCTTCGTTGACCATGTTATGACTTCCTTTATACATATTTGTCCCTTATCTTTGACCAAGGCTGTGCTTATCTCTGACTCATACTTTACACAAGAATGCTTACGTATTTTCCCACCAGAATCACAACTATACCAGATTCATCTACATATATTCTCACCTGGCCCACACTGACTCCGTCCCCCATTTGGTCACATTACGACTTTGTTGATACATCGAGTATGGTACTCCAATTTAGACTCCGACCTCTACTACATATATAAGGCCCGCCTAGATAGCCTGTATGCCTTAGACTTGACTTCTTAATCGACTTGGTGCATTACCTTCTGGGTGATTCCTAAGACCCGACTCTTGAATCGTCTCAGTGCTTCTGGCACTTCTCCGCTCACCAACACTAAGGGATTAGCTCCTTTGTGTTGACTTCTCACCTGAACTCCGTGTACTTGGAAGACAGTACACACCTGACTCCGTAGTTTTGCTACACGACTTATCACACGTTGTGACGAACGCCCGCACCAGGCATTACATAGACAGATCTGGTATAGTCGTGATTCTGGTGGGAAAATATGTAAGAGTTCTGGTGTAATGTATGAGTCAGAGATAAGCACAGCCTTGGTCAAAGATAAGGAACAAATATGCACAAAGAAGGTCATAACACAGTCAACAAAAGGGCAAACAGGGCCAAACGAGGCATCATGTGACGGGGAAAGAAAACAAGACAACACAGCAGGGTTCGTAACAGACGGTGAGGAAGAGTATGAAGTAGACCACATCAGAGATAGCAAAATGTTCAGTCATACACTCAAGTTCCTTATCCGATGGAAGGGTTATGGATGTTGAACACAGGAGATGTTCGGTGATGCTTCAGGCATCAGGTGATTAGATTAGCTACTTTGTAGATTAGATTAGATACCGGAGTTTCGGACTATTTACATTATCTTTATTACTTTCTTTCTCACATTCCACAGTAGCTGACTGATGCACCATGTAACATGTGATTCCTGTAGTGGCCAATGGCCTTTCTCCCTCTGTTTGTTTGTTTGGACTTTGTCTGGCACTTGTGGACTTATTCCCAGTGCGCACAGACCATCCCTTAGCGTATATAAGGGTGTCTGTTTCGTCTCTTCCACTTCAGAGTTCTTCTAACCTCTGAAGTGTAAGTGCCTTCTATACTATCTACTTAACTATTAGACTAATGTTCTTTACATAGAACTTTCTTTGTCTAGGTCAGTAGTATAGTAATATAGAGTTCTTCTAACCTCTGAAGTAACTTTCTTTGTCTAGCCTAACCTGCTAACTTCACAGTCAGTATGCTGTGCACATGCCTGTTTCACAATGGAGAAGGCAAAGATACATGGGAACCGGAACGGAATTTAACCCATGCACAGGACTCCATTCAAAAGTTCTATCAACAGAACCCAGGAGCTCCTAGGAAAATTGCCGCAATCCACTTCACCACTGCCCCTTGGCAGCCCACACAACTTTATGCAGCTTACAAGGACGTTACGCCCTAGGAGGGGGGTAATGTCATGGCTCTACTTTATTTTTCCTTTTTATTTTTCCCTTTTGGATCACATGACTGTGGGAAGATTACCCAGCAGTCTCAACACGTGATCATGGGAATGTAGTCATGACATGGATCATGTGACCAAGTCACATGTGATGGTCACATGCTGCTTAGTCAGCACAAGAGCCACTCAACAATAACAAGTCGATTCTCTATTGTGTTTACCACAATAGGCAAGGCCCCACAGTCTAGACAGTTCTAGACCAAGTGGAGCTGTTATCAAGATAAGAAGAGTCCAGCCTAGAAGGTTCTAGGTAAGTGGAGCTCTAGATAAGGGCCCAGACCGGGCCATGGCCAATTTTAGCACAGTTTCACATGTATCAGTAGATAGACATGTTCCAGACCTAAGGGCTAGACTACATATCAGTTATCTACTCCACAGTGACATCATTATGACATCACACTGTGGAGCATGATCAGTCAGCAGAGTAAAGCAGCTTACAAATCACAAAAGATAAGGCTCAGTCAGCAATACAGCTGACTGATACTTGCTGATTCTTGCTTACACCTACTGCTTACCTCATTACACTGAGAAATGTATATAAGACCCCCTGTAACAGCCTGTAGCCCCCATCTTGTCCTCTTGGGGCTGCAGGTGAGTAACTGTATACACGAGTTCGATACATAGTGCTAATAATATCCTGCCTCCCCGTGTGACCTGATCCTTTGGATCTTGTCCTCTTGGGGCTGCAGCTTCCTCCAGTTTCAGAACGCCGTCATTGTGGTTGCATAAACCACAGTGGGTGACACAGTTCCTGGTCATTGCTTGATGCGTGACATTTGCCTCCGCGGTATGCCCAACAACTTAGGTCATCACACCTTTGCCCTTCTTTCCTGAGTGTACACAGAGCTTCACCCATTACAGGAATGTGGCACTCATTTTAGAACATCAGTGTGCAGAACCTGAGGGAACTGCAGGAGGGCACAAAGGGGGGGGTGTGTTTGCTTTGAGCTGTGCATGGAATGCACACAGTGTTATGGTGGCTGACCATTCTGCGTAAAAGATAAACTTGACAGTTCTGATGATGAGATAATGCTCAAGCATGCAATGCAGAAGCAAGAAGGGAGTCAGATTTCTGGAGTTAACTAAGCTTGTAGATACAAGAGCTCAAGACTAGAGTCTTTGAGCTATGTCTCTACTGTATTTATACAGTTCAGAGGTATGATGTCACTTAGCAATGACAAGTAGGTGTAGTGATGTTCCAGCCCAGCTTGGCCCAAAAGCCACAGCTTTGGCTCAGCCTGAGGCAGCTCCAGCTTTCCTGAAGTCTGGGCCAAGCCAAAGCTGCCACAGACAGCTTGGCCCTGGCCTGGCTTGGCCCAAGCCACAGCTTTTGGCAGAGAAAATTTTATGACATATAACTAGTAGTTATAGTTCAGCTAATCCAAATCTGACTTGGTGTGTTACATATTGCAAAGCTATATCAAAGAAAAAGTTTGAAATGCCATGATAAACATGATCACATGACCCAAATCAACCACTTTGTGATCAGATTTCTACTGATTTTGATGATTGCTATTGCACTTGTATGTGCTGTTGAAAGCTGCAGCCTGAGCTGGCAGCTTTGGCTTTTAGTTTCTCTGAGCTGGGCCAAAGCCCTTGCTGGGCCATCACAATGGCCTGGCTTGGCCCAGCTTCTGGCTTTGAGCCAGGCCAGGCACATCACTAAGTAGGTGGAATGACATGGAATGAATGCAAACAAAGAGGAAGCAAGAGAAAGAAAATAATAAAATAATTAATAAACTAAATGTACAGCCATCGAGATTAACGTAACACACAGGTTGAAGGCGGAATGGATAAGGGCTGATCTATCCTCCACGTTGTCATACCCGACGTTCTACACGAAACGTCTTTTCACGTAGGCACTTTGTGTAGCATATCATCCTTTTTCATGTGTATGTTCTCTCGCTGTCGACATGAAGCCGGATTTCCCAAGCGCACAATCACACAGCCGTTAAAGGAAATGCTGGCGCCGATGGCCAATAATACTTCCGAGCTCGTTTAACCAGCAGTTGAATAAGACGAAATCATCCGTCCCGCAACTTTCCGTCTTCTCGATAGGATTTAAGTCCACGAAAGCTTGTCATGTATAGTACTGAGGCTTGACTGAGGCTTGAAAACTTAACTTGCGGCATCATCATTTTTTAAGCGCTCAGGTTGCCAACCCCCCAATTTGGCTGGTTCCTCATTCAACAACAACGTTCTCCCATTGTCCCCGTCAAACTCAAGAATGAATACAGCTGAGGATGTGGAATTTGGGGACGGAGGTGCGGAGCAATTATTCTCGTACACAGCGGCCATCAAGCCAATACTGAAAAGTAACTGAATTCTGTGCTAGGCCTTCAAGGGAGTGCATCCAAAGGTGATTATTGTTGCCAACTAAACCTTGTATCATTACCCACGACCCTCAATCGCAGGCTCTGAGTATAGTGATACATCAGGAAAGGTGTGGTCGGTTTATTTCTCTGAAGCAGACAAGCAAGATAAAGCACTAGCGGAGAACTGGAAAGGGGACACAGAGGGAATCCTTATATTCGTACGTTTATTTACTCGTCCCGCTCCTTGTCAATTATAATTCTCTCTCACGCCATCTTCGAGACTGGTCTTTTCGCCGCCACTGTGGCAGCATTCATCATTGAGAGCTACAAGAAGTTGTCATCGGATTCTGGTGAAGCCACCGTCCTCCTGCTCAACCAGGTATCCCAACAGCTCTTTGCGTTATCGAACGGCACCCAAATATATCTCCTCCCCCACCACTTTATACTGAATCGTCCTTTCGCCCAACATCTTCAGCGATTCGCGTCAACATCCTCTGGTTCCTCAGTTTGACTCTGAGTTTAACATGCGCTCTCGCAGCAACCTTGATGCAGCAGTGGGCCCGGCGCTATCTGCAACTCGCGCAAGCACAGGCTACATTGTATAAGCGTGCTCGAACCCGAGCTTACCTCTTTGAGGGTGTGCAAGCATTTCGCCTGTCTCAAGTTGTCGAAGGCCAGCATTGCTTCATGTGGCTGTATTCCTCTTCTTTGCGGGCCTCGTGGAATTTTTGTTCTCCATCAACATCATAGTCGCTCGCGTCGTCTTCGTGGTTACCTGCTTCTTTGGTGGTACCCATATTCTCCTCACCTTTCTCCCGAACGTCCGCCCCAATTGCCCGTACCGGACGCCCTTCAGCAGGGACTCATACAAATGGTTCCTCGTTGCTCCCACAGCTCCGATGTTTCTCGTATTTTCCTGCTTAAGATACCTGGTCCATAGTGTAAGGATGGCTCGGGCGTTGAGCATGAAACCTCCATCCATCGCCTCTCCCCTCTTTCATTACAAACCCTGAATTAGAGCACTTATGATCTAGTTCCATATATTATCTTTTATCAGTACATTTGCATTCCGGGCTGCATGCCCATCCATTCCTTACTCCAGTTTCACTACCTCCCCATCTTAATTGCCAGGTTTCTACCTCCCTGTCTACATCATCTCCGCCTTTATTGCCTGGCATCATCTCACCTTATCTTCTTTCAACCCTAATTCACCCTCCTTCTGCTTCATAACTAGGTCTCTCTGCAAGTATATAAAGGTACATACAATGCTTGTAGTAGACCAGCCAGTGAGCCAACAGAAGCAGAAATCAATCAGCATTTCTCCCCTTTCTTTATCTTTCTTTTGTGTGCTAAAGAACCTCTTGACAACACTGAGCGCAAGGTCAAACGGAACCAGCAAAGCAGTAGATTCGCATCAGTTCAAAAGCACGACACACCCTCCTTCGAAGTCTAGTTATCTTTGGGACTCTTTCTGCGCGCTCTCCCTCTCTTCTTTACCTCTCTCACCATTCAGGGAAAACCTTGCCTCACACTCACTGCGGATTAGGTCCGTACAATAGTGAGGCACTTGAGATGGTTCGTAAGCGCTTCCTAATCTTCGTGCATTCATTTTTGTGGACAATGTCCCAAGCGATTCGGCAGCTGGGGGAGGACACATACAGGAGGGCTTTGCAGTGGACCATGGTGGCTGTCGATGACGACGATGAAATTGAGACACTTGTCGAGGATATTCCTGGTTTTCTCACATCTGGGACTAGCAGGGGCGCAATCACCATTGTCCAGAACCTGCTCGACCCTCTACAATCTCAGTTGCTCGGGCACCACATTAATCGATTGATTCAAACGTGTACCCCCGAGGGTTACCGTGGTGCCACCGAAGCTGTGCGGAGACGCCGGGCCATGACATGTCTTGATACCGTCCGATTTTTGACCGGGGTATACTTCGCGTCATTCTCCTAAAAAATGTTTGGGTTCCAGACCTGGCCCGCAATCAACTCTCTCAAGCGGGATGATGACCCAGTGATTGCGATAAATGCGGTTTCCACGGGAGCACTCGCAGCTCGTGCGTATCTACGCTCCGTGTTTATAGGCGGAACCGAGGTGCGTAACCACGCAAAGACACTCAACAAACTTGTCAACGCGCCCTGGCCCAAGGAAGACGAGGAGCTCTACTCCTTCACTGGATGCCACTTGTTAGTCCTCCAAGGGTTCGTCGCTGGCCTGCTCCCGCATTTGCGCTCAGAAGAGGTCGCACGGACAAGCTTCAGAGCTGTCTGGGAAACACTACCGCGGCTCTTGAACAAGACCCCTCGAGGTGACCCAGAATCCGGCATCAAGCAAACGTTCTTAGCTCTCTGGGCGGAGCTGGAGGGTGTCGCGGGTAGAGACCCACCTGATATCCGATGGGAAAATGTCTTGATTAATGGAAGTGAGCCACCGCGGTTTAAGAAGCGTGTGATGGACGCAGATGTTTTGCCGCCGATCGTGCAACTGATGAGCATGATGCAGCCTTTGGTCAAGAAGTTACGAGCCTTGAATGAACGAGATACCCAGGTTGATATTACTGCCGGTGGCTCCGAGACGGCTCCGCAAACAGAACAAACAGAGCGGATGGTACCAAGTGCACCTGAAGGGGGAGAATCTGGACCCTAGATGATTTGCCATCCACTCCTGAAGATGGGGATGAAGGATGTGGCTTATGCTTGCTTGGAATAGCCCAAGGTTTCATGCGCAATGCTTGAGCCGTCCTTATACTAGGCTAAGGGAGGTTTTCAAATCAGGGGGGCAGATGAGCAGAATGCAAAATATCACTGGCAGGTGAGTGGAAGCAGCAGGCAAGATTGCCAGTAGAACCCGAGCAGTAACGTCACTTGAACGGCAAAACACATGAACTGAATATCTAATTACGTACCACCATTTGTTACACATGTGTCAACGTGTGGCCGCCACGGGGCCCGTGCAACTACAACTACAACTAACTTACGGAACATAGAAGTGATAAACTCGGTCCAGAATTTCCTACATGTGGACTCGCTCCGGCCCGGCCCACCGGGTCAATCAATGATCCATGCCGGCAAAAAACCGATCAGACGGAGTGAGGGCACCCCGGCACATCTTATCGGTCGGTCGGTGCGGTGGGAACTTCTCCAGTACTGCAGCACTAGAATCATCCTTTAAAAACCTCTTCTTACCCGTGATCCCATACCTCTCTATCCCACTATCTACTCCGACCGCTCTCGATCATTCCACTTTCTTGTCGGTCCTGCTTGCGCGATGAAGGACATAGAGAATTTTAACACCCCAATGCAAGACCTCGACGAGAAGGGAGAGTCGGAAACTCGGAGCCTTCCTGGAATCAATAATTTGTCTCTTTCGAGAAGGCTGTTGACTTGGGGAGTTGAGTTGCGCGGTACGTCACATTAATTCACTCTCATTCTCACAATGTTTGACCTAACTCTCACTGCAAAGGCATCCATCCCGTCTCCGTCGAGGACAGGACGGAGACACAGTTCAGTAAAATATTCTTCATATGGCTGTCCGCAAATACCAACATTCTATCGTGCGTCTGGTCATTCACCCTTTTCTTTTTACCAACCGCGCATAGCTCCGAATACTGAGAACGAGCGCTTATCTGGGCGTCATTCTTTATGGTAGATTCTCCGCGGGCACGTTAGGCCCGGTCGCCTTCGGACTTGGTCTTCGAGATGCGTGCTTAACGATCTTGTTCTTTAACCTTCTCTGTGCCGCACCCCCAGCATACTTGTGAGTTGTCATATTGTTTGGGTTACTGTTCCTTTCCGGACAAAAAAACTAACAAGAAACTGATCTGGGCATGGGAAGCTCGACCTGGGGTCCAAAACTGGGATTGCGCCAGATGTGCGCGTCGCGATACACCTTCGGGTGAGTGACAGTTCTGCATACCCCCTCCCCCCCTTTTTTTTGGCTGCAGTGGCGGCTAATCTACATCCTACAGATACTATGGTGTCATGGTCCCTAGCCTGTTAGCTCTCGTGGGCGGTATCGGTTTCTGCATCTTAAATAGCATACTAGGTGGCCAGGCACTCGCCAGCGTCGGCAATATCAGTTGGACGTGAGTGACCCCGAGCATTGCGAGTCCGGAAGTTCTCAAGTGTCTACCAGCGTTGGGATTGTGATCATAGCAGTGATCTCCCTCGTCGTGAGTCGACCCCATCCGATCAGGTCCTACGTTCTTCCAGGATTTAATCTTCGTTTAGGTGTCCTTCTGTGGGCTTAAAGTTCTCAGTTGGTCCGCTCTTTCCACCCCTACGCACGAAAGAAAGATGACCTTAACACCTCACTTTCGCAGGTACGAGCGACTGGCCTGGATCCCTGTTCTTCTGGTCTTCCTCGTCGCCGTGGGTGTTGGCGGTAAGAACTTTGTCAATACCCCTGCAGCGGCACCGGCCACCGCCTCACAAATCCTCACTTTTGGTGCGACAATTGCGGGATTCACGATGACGTGGGCGGCGTTCGGCGCGGATTATACCGCATACTTTCATCCCGGCGTATCTAGGTTCGTTGTATTCTCTGGGTTAGCCTGCTTTTATCACGCCCTGGTCTCATCCTGCTTGGAAATCCAGCCTGCGAGTCTTCTTGTACTCATACCTCGGCCTTAATATTCCTATTGTGAGGCGTGCTTCAGCTCTCCCCGTGCATGCACTGACTGGCCTACGTCTCCTAGATCACTCTCCAGTGCTTGGGGGCCGCGGCAGCCATATCTGCTCCTTCAGTTCCTGACTGGGATGCTGGATACGCTGGTGGCAATGTCGGTGGCCTTGTTGATGGGATGCTTCACCCCGTCGGTGGATTTGGAAAATTTTTGATGGTTTTGCTTAGCTTGAGCGTGACGGCTAACAACGCCCCGACAATATACTCACTGTGTATGGGCTTCCAGACCTTGGTGCCTCCGCTAGTGGTCGTGCCCAGATACGTATTTTCGGTGTTCGCAACTGCAGTGTAAGTGCCTTGCTACTTACGTCTATATCTGCACGTGATTCTGAACAACAATGGTGCAAAAGGATAATTCCACTCTCCATCGTGGGACAGCACAAATTCTATTCAGCCCTTTCCAATTTCTTGGGTCTCATAGGATATTGGGCAGGTAATAATTCCCGGGCACTTTAGCTCTTTTGTGGCCACCGTATAATGTCATGCTGATCGTTTGGCACACCCCGTAGGAGCATGGGTATCGGCGCTCTTCGTCGAGCATCTGTACTTCCGCAAAGGCAACTTTGCGAATTACGAAATTCGGCACTGGAATGTACCATCGAAGCTTCCGTTGGGTGCAGCTGCCCTGGGAGCAAGTGCCCTGAGCTTCGCGCTTGTCATTCCGTCGATGAGTCAAGTGTGGTACACAGGCCCGATAGGTCGCCGAACCGGCGATATAGGATTTGAATTCGCCTTGGTAGTCACAGCGCTTTTGTATATTCCACTGCGCCACCTTGAAAAGCATTGGAGAGGCGTTTGAAGTGTCATGAAATCGTGAGAGTTCATGGAATTCGACTGTAAGGATGGCTCGGGTGTTGGGCATGAAACCTCCAGCTATCACTTCTCTCTTTTGTTACAATCCCTGAATTAGAGCAATTATGATTTATTTCAAACATTCGATGCATATCTTTTTTATCAGTACATTTGCATTCCGGGCTGTTGACATGGGAAAGTCACCTTCCTCTCCCCCACCTAGTGTTCACTATGGGTAGGCGCAACCTGCTGGGTATGTGGTCAGGGTACATGCAGGTATGGGTTGGGGTCACATCTTCATACCCCTCATGTAACCCCTACCCACAGACACCCAACCCTTACCTGCCAGAGTGGGTAAGCTGAAATTGGAAGGGCAGCAATGAGGGTGGCAATTAGTGATTGGCAGGGGTAACCCTGGGTAGTGATGTGCCTGGCCCGGCTCAAAGCCAGAAGCCGGGCCAAGCCGGGCCTGTTTGGGCCGGGCCAAGCCAGGCCATTGTGACGGCCCAGCAAGGGCTTTGGCCCGGCTCAGAGAAGCTAAAAGCCAAAGCTGCCGGCTCAGGCCGCGGCTTTCAACAGCACATACAAGTGCAATAGCAATCATCAAAATCAGTACAAATCTGATCACAAAGTGGTTGATTTGGGTCACGTGATCATGTTTATCACGGCATTTCAAACTTTTTCTTCGATATAGCTTTGCAATACGTAACACACTAAGTCATATTTGGATTAGCTGAACTATAACTACTAGTTATATGTCATAAAATTTTCTCTGCCAAAAGCCGCGGCTTGGGCCAAGCCGGGCCAGGGCCAAGCCATCTGTGGCGGCTTTGGCTTGGCCCAGACTTCAGGAAAGCCGGAGCCGCCTCAGGCCAAGCCAAAGCCGCGGCTTTTGGGCCAAGCCGGGCCGGAACATCACTAACCCTGGGGTATCCTTGTTGGTACCCATACCCATACCCATACCCATAGTTAGTGTTGTGACGGCCCAGCTCGGCTTTTAGTGGCTCAGGCTTGTCAAAACTCAAGCCTGGGCCGTAGCAATGTCTTCCGGCCAGCTTAGGCCCAAGCTGCAGCTTTACAAGTTTTAGTTTGGATCTTCTGATCGCTTTTACTCTGCATTTCTGAAGGACTTGTAGTTTACATTATATCAACCCCTGGCCACTGCTTTGGCCTTCTGCCATATTATTTCTCCTATTTAACTCATGTAACATAAATTGTCTTAGTTTAGGCTAAACTAAGAGGAAGGGGCAAGGCCCCAGTGTACATAATAACTCCACACAAGTAGCTACCATAGTTAATGGTAGTGGCAGAATACAGGAGGTGCATGAGACACCTCGCATTTCACTTTACATGATGACTGAACATACGCAAGAAGTCGATGATGGCAGCAATCCTTGGATGATGGACAGTGGAGTGTTACGACCAGGGCCAAGTCCCCCACTTTTCTTTACCATTCCCAACGCGGACCCTTCCCTTCCCCCACCCTCCACTTCTTGATCACGTCCCCATCCTGGGATCCCTCATGTGCCTTACTCCCTTCTCCGTGACCATTGTTTGCATATGCTGACGGATTGTTTGTACTTGCTTATGCCTTGTTTATCTCTTATCTCCTTATCTCTAAGACCGGACACTTACTTAATTCCCTATCAGAAGCTAGGCTCTATGCCCTCCGCTTTCGTATATTTGGGCCCACATGACTCCGCTATCTTATCTTTAGACGCTCATTCGATTACGTATATAAGTCCACTGTAGCTACATTGTAGACCTCAGACTCGACTTATTGAATCCATCGGTGTTTGTCTTCTGGACCTCCCCTTTGAAAGCTTTGACTCAATCGTCTCAGTACTTCTGGTACTTTCCGCTCACCATCGTCTTAGAGAACAGCCTCTTTGACTTTGACTTCTCATCAATCACTCCAAGGGGCCTCATTGGTCTCTTATCTGATCACGAACGAATGCTGTCACACAAGTCGTGTGGAACATCCCGCACCGGACGTAACATCAAGTCGAGTCTCCTCCCAACATGGCTTCTTCCAGCCACAGTCAGACCTTGTTTAAAGAAGAGCTCATCGAATGCAGAGACGAGAATAATCTTTCACAACAGACACTTGGCTCTGCTGTCTGGAAAGACTTTGAAACCGAGTTTGGATACTACGTCTATCACAACGGAAGATACCAACCGGTAGAATACGATGACGAGAAAAGAGTTTGGTATTGTATCCGATACTCGGATCGACGACACTCTTGGGTCACTACCGGACCCGCTCCATTTGAATTTGGATTAGGACCGTGGAGGGAGAACCCCCCGGCCATTGCCACTGACTCTGAAGAAGAGTATATAGAACCTGAACAGAACGACGATGCACCAGTATTAGCTTTCGCTACCCAGGTTGCACTGGAGATTGCTACGATCAGAGCCCTGCATTAGCAACTCCCCAGATATCTACATGATCCACTGACACGATCCACCCCATCACCATGTCTACCATTGCCGCACAACTCCCTGACCCTACCCCGAACCCACCACCCCCTCCTACCATAACTGTCCCAAACATCCCACCACCATCGGGACGACTCTCGGGAGTAATGCCCCAGACTTTCACCGGGGATCGCTCCCAGAGCAAGAAGTTCATTCTGGAATTTACTACCTTCCAGAACTTCAACCATGACGTCCCACAGATGGTCAACCCATTTCAAAGAGCCAACCTCTTCCTGTCACTCGTTAGAGGGGAGCTGTGGACGATTGGACGATGGAGCAGTTGGAGTGGCTAAATGAACAGTGGCATCTGGATGACGAACCACAGCCCCGTACTTTGGGAGACAGTCGCCCAATGATTTAAAGACGCCTTTACGGATGGGCAGGCTAACAGAAAGCCGCAGAGAGTTGAAAACATTAAAGATGGAAAGAGGGGATTTGGATGCATACGTTGCCAAATTCCGCAGCCTGGCCAACCGAGCCGGGTATGATATGGATGAAGAGGCCACATTGGACCTCTTCTCGCAGGGACTCCCCAACCCCCTGGTAAAGAATATAATCCAGTTCCACCACCCACACACTTGGGACGACTGGGTAGACGCTGCACGCCGCCAACAACAGGATTACCTCGACTTTCAGACAAGGTTTGGGGTTGACACAAAGAAAGGGAAAACGAGAGACCAGTGGAAAGCAGCTTTCGGAGTAAAAGCACCAGGACGCCCCGACACGGGATCCAAACGCCATGGACACCTCGGCGGACAGAACCCGTGTCCGAGCCACACTCACAGAAGATGAGCGGCAACCCTTATGAAGGAAGGGAGATGTTTCCGCTGCAAAGCCCAGGGACACATGTCCCGAGATTGCCCAAAGAAGGGGGCACGCGTAGCTGAGGCCACTACTACCCCGGCCCCATTTCCAATAACCCGACCACCGTTGACAAACGCACCAAGGAAGAAAAGGCCCACGATATATGGGCAAATATGATGAAGGAAAGCGAGGAAGTGCGCACTATTCTAGTGGAAAAGGCATTTGCCAAAAAGGATTTTTGACTGGCTCGACCCCATCGGCCTGGGCAAGAGCACTACATGTAACTTCTGTGTACACTAGTCGATTCAAATCGTTGAAAATACCAGTACATTTTGAAACTACACAGAAGACGGCCGACCGAGACGTATTGGTGGACTCTGGAGCCACCGATAACTTCATTAGCCAGCGACTCATAAAAGTCCTGGGATTAGGGACACTCATGCTCCCTCAAGAAAAAAACATTTGGAATATAGACGGGACAGCCAACAAGGCTGGGAGAATCACACACTATACCAACCTAAGTATACAGGTCGGGGAAGATACAAAGACAATCCCTTCCTCATCACTGATCTCGGGACCGAAGACCTTATCCTAGGATATCCCTGGCTTGTGGCCTTTGAGCCAAAGATAAACTGGACGGATGCAACCATGAGTAAAGAATTCTACCCTGTCATCATTACGTCCCTGGGGTATGATTATGCGGTGTGACACCCTGCCATCCAAGCCATTGTTATGGGAGAAAGAGCTACATGGGATGATCTAGAGTCCAGTGATGAGTATACTGCTATACAACAAAGGCTTCTGAGTTGGTGCAAAAAGCAATGGAGGGGCAGGAAACCAAGACCTTTGAAAATACCATCCCCAGAGAGTACCAACGTCACTACAGGGTATTCTCTGAAGAAGAATCTCAACGATTTCCACCTTCACGACCCTGGGACCACGCCATCGATTTCATACCGGATACTCCCCCAGCTATTGACTGTAAAATTTACCTGCTGTCACAAAAAGAACAGGAGGCGTTGACCGCCTTTCTGGAAGAACATCTCACCAAAGGTTACATTCGTCCGTCAAAATCACCCTATGTGTCACCTTTCTTCTTTATCAAGAAGAAAGACGGCAAACTACGTCCAGTGCAAGATTACTGGAGGATCAATGCCTATACAGTCCAAAATACCTACCCTCTCCCACTCATACCAGAACTCATCGATACTATGAGAGACAAAGCGTTATTCTCCAAATGGATATTCGTTGGGATATAACAATATATGTATTCGTGAAGGAGATCAGGGAAAAGCCGCATTCAAAACCAACCAAGGGCTTTTTGAACCTAACGTCATGTTTTTTGGATTGACCAACTCCCCGGTGACATTCCAAGCAATGATGAACCACATATTCCGAGAGCTCATACTGACCAGAGAAGTGGTTGTTTACATGGATGATATCTTGGTTGCCACCAAAGACGATCTCCCCCATCATCGAGCCCGTGTCCATCAGGTCTTGGATATCCTACACGACCATGATCTTTACTTAAACCAGCGAAATGCTCCTTTGAACAAAAGAGTGTTGAGTACCTAGGAGTCATACTAGAGGGAGGACGCGTATGCATGGATCCAGTCAAAGTACAGGGAATTAGGGAATGGCCGACACCCACGAACGTCAAGGATGTCAGGTCTTTTATCGGGTTTGCAACTTCTATCGGCGCTTTGTCAAAGGATTCTCGGGATTGCTCGTCCGCTGAATGACCTCCTGAAAAAGGACAC